>MU386624.1:1781661-1825550 GCA_022496965.1 Annulohypoxylon nitens
GGGTGCCCCCCCCCCCCCCCCCCCCCCCCCCCCCCCCCCCCCCCCCCCCCCCCCCCCCCCCCCCCCCCCCCCCGCCCCGGGGCAGACTAACACGTATTCGCCAATACACCTGATTTCTTCATCCTGATTAAATAGAATTGACAAAGGCGTATGTGAGAAATGGCCTGGTTTGTTCTCGGCGAAAATACGATTCGTGGTTAGCATGCGTAGCAGACGACAGACAATATCTTCATCGAGGCCGGCCTTCTGAGCCAGCTGAGCCAAGTTGATATCACCTTCCGAGGGTATTAGACGGAAGAAGTCAAACTCAAAGGCGACCTGAAATGCCCCTAAGTCATGGTGTAGTCGGAGGAAGGTGGATATGGTCTGTTTGGGCCCTTCTATCAAGTACTGCAAGTCTTTCAGGCTAGCCAGAAGGCTCTCTTGAATTGCTGCGTACTCTTCAGTCTCAGGGGTGCGACTAGCCGAGCCTACTGTGAAGGTAGGCAGTGGATAGCCATTCGACTGGAAATACTGCAAGAGCTTCTCAGTATCTTTTAAGATACCATTGGCAAGGTCAATAATTTCGGGAGTAGATGGTGGCATTTCGTTGGATGCGTCCTGTACCAGGGTTAGAGAGTGAATTGAGCAAAATCTCGAGAACGTGAGAATGGGGAGAACAAAAGGGGGGTCACAATTGGCCTTTCTCAGAGTCGATACCCCCCTCTTTTGACTAAATACAGGAATAGCTAAACTAGGTAGACATGGCTGGAGATTTCAGGAATTGGATGGGATAAGGATCTGGGCTGCCACCGGGTTATCACGTAGCAACTCTACGTCATTAAAGGCATTATTCGAAAAAGGTTCTATCCCTATAGTTGGAAGCATCGTGTTGAATCCATTTTTTGGAATTTTGGCGCCTGTGTGCCATACCTATGTTGTACATTGTTTTCAGCTTGGATGCGCTAGATCTAATGCGGCAAAAGTAGAAGACTGGGTGTACCTGGCCTGAGTTGCAGCATACCTAGGTGGGTAGAGAAGCGGTGGTAACATATATGAACCTTAGATCTATCGAAAGATTACTGTTACATGCACCCTTCAAGGATTACTGATGTCCAAATGGATTCATTGAATGCAGGACAAAACCTCTTGAGGCTGTAAGAATTCCCGATACTAATCAAGGGATCTTTCAATACCAAGATCTGTGTTTTCCGTACCTTTGTGGTCATATACTTTCTCGCCCTTTGGCAAGCCTATATTGTTTACCATATCTGGACCGTTATTCTAGTTAAGGAAACGCGGCGATGCCTTCATCGAAAGGGCGATGGGCTACTTGCATTCCAAGCTTGACAAGACTATGCCCATCTGAAATCGTCGCCGGTAAAACTTTCCATGGGGCTTAGAGGCTTATGTGCTTACCTAGGACCTAGGTACATGTGCCGTAGTAGTTGTATTGGATAGTGAGTATAGGGTAATAGGGATTGAAAGTAAGTCTTGTGATGGTTTGGGGTACTTAAAGCAACGCTGAATACAGTGCTTAGCCCCTGTAGTTTAAGAACACCACAAGATTGAGTGGCTGCAATAGCTCGACAAAGATGTAACAATATGAGTGTTGTCATTACTTTTTATTAAATGCTTACCAATTATACCTAGATAGATACAAATACATCGTATTCGAGATACCATACAATCTGCATTTCACAAGTTCTCCTACAGTTGTAACTGGGAATCAGTCTTTCGGCAAGAATTCCCCAGGGACAGCAGGACCTAATGGATGTTGAATTAGTGCTGACCTTTAAAAGCAAATCCAGAGTCAGATCCATTACTTACCCCATACATGTAGACTACCTGGGCCAGCCTGCGAGATGTGCGTGGGCTCCGATGCATTTACGAGGTCGCCATCGACGTAGTGCTCCATGATAAATCCGAACGGGTCATACCTGAAACATGGTCAGTTCGCATGTTATCATTGAGGGGAAAAGGTGGGAATACGAACCAGTAGTCGAAGATCTGGCTGCCGAGAACGTGTCTTCCAACGCCCCAGCAGTTCTTGTAGCCCTTCTCTCGAAGCCAGTCGTGGCCGAGGACCTGAGTGTCGAAGTCGTGCGTTTCGAACGAGGAGTGGTGAACCCTATATGTAGCTCCCTCGGCAAAGAAGAAAACGTGGTGGTCTACTTCCTCATCGCCCCTATTCAGACGGTAGAACACCGTTCGGTCGATCTTTTTGTCATCGTGGATGAGCTGGGACGGAGTAAGTAACTTCTATCTGTGCTAAGGAACAATGACGTGCATACATCACTAGCTAAGAAGTTGAAGTACTTGCAGTAGAATTCGTAGGCTTTGGCAAAGTTCGTCGTCCGTACACCGAAGTGACCTAGCTTGTGTACTGGGGCGGGTCGCTTCTGGAATCGCTGGAACTTGTTCACCGGTCGATTTTTCTCGGTAGGCTACATCCTCGTTAATAGGGGATCTAGCGAGTCAAATCGAGACTCCTTACATAATTCACAGGCTCGTGGGGTAGGGGAATGTCTAGCATCGGCGCAGGTTCCTGGCCCCACACGAGATGAAATGGATATCCGTCGACAGGATCGTAGAATGTCACGCCCTTGCCGCCACCTGGCGCATCCGTGAGCTCATAGATCTTGGTTGCCTTTGGGATTATCTCAGACGCGAGCTTCAGGTCCTCTTCTGATTCGACGACGAACGCCGCACCCCCAAATTCGGGCTTGTCGGACTTGATGGCGCACAGTACCCAGGGGTCCGTTCCGTATCCTCGGAAGTAGATCTTTTCATCCGAAACTCTCTTTTCCTCTGTGAAACCGAAGTCTTTCAGGAATGTCACCGCCTTGTCGAGGTCCGCGTACTTGTAGTACACGTGGGTTATTTTCACAAGTTGGATCTTCCGTTCCGCCATGTTTAATGATGAATATTCACCTATTAGTTTCGTTCTATATTGGTCTAGGCTGTCGAGACCAAGCTGTGGCTTATTGATAAATCGCTGTTGGGTACGGATACGTATGATTTATGAGGTAGGGCTAGTCTCCAAGAATCCATGGCGATGCGGCGCTTGCATTATATATGCACAATTCGTGATTTGGCTGCGTGAAACGGATAAAGCCGGGGTGACGTGTGGAGGAGTCCGTTCGTGAGTAAAGCGGCGAATCAATGTCCCTACAGATGTAGGTAGCCATACTAACTTAGGAGCATGGGCCGTATGGGAACTCGAAAAGTAGGTATTCAAAGTGCAACTAGCATTCGATTGCCTCTGCTAGGCATATTCTGCCTACCTACCTAGATGACCAGTCTGTGTGACAACATTGAGGTTACCCACTGGACCATTCCCCTCAGCCGCGGCCCCGCATGGGTGTTGGTGTTTCTGCCATGGAACGTATTCGGCAGTTATCATTTGGCTGATTATCTGTGGATGCTCACCCCTAAGATCCCGAACTACGAACGTTTAGGGGTGAACCACTTGAGCTAAACCCCTGTAAGAGAGCCGCTGAGACGCGTGAATGCCCGGAAACCATTGCGTGGTTTTGATGCCAAGGTCTCAGCATATGCATAGCTAGGGCTGCTAGGGAGGGAGATGGAGTTTGTTTCTGTCACACGTTCGTAACCAGAGCTGCTTATTGTAGCATTAGAAATTGATTCAGGCAACGCATATTAATGCTCAGCTAATAATCTATAGCTCGCGTATCGGCTCGTTAACACCGATGTTAATAGAGTGCCATTCGGTGGCGCTCCTTGCATGCAATTTAATGCTTTTAATATACGAAAAGTTGGGGACTTTGGAGATGAGCGAACGAAAATAAAGACCACGAGGGTATTACAGATTTGGAGAATTGGGGGAATATGAGGCAGCGATGCCAGCCGGCAGAGGGTAAGATGACGTAGTGACGGACCGGCAAGAAGACCTCCAGGGCTCTCCGAAGGGACTCCGAATTTGTGAAGCGGGAAAAGGAGGCGGGGAAGCTGTTCCTTCTCCCTCTACAACCCGCGATCTCAAGCAGAAGCCACAATCGGTATCGGGCTTAACTATATGCCCGCCAGCCATTAGAACTAGCGTTGTTTCATACGTCACGCTTTCGATTAGAATTTTGAGACTTGCACGTAATTCGTAATACCTAGGCGCAACTGCCTTCGCAAACTACCTACCTAGGTGTTGACCGCCTTCCCTAGATCGCGAATCGGTGCCGAAGTCGCATCCACCGACGGCACCCACCTACCTCCTTCCTCCCGTCTCCGCTCTCCCCGATCCCGTCTACGGCTCGTCTTCGACGCAAACATGATGCGAAAACTTTCTAAACAACCAACCTTCCCGCTCAACGACCCGGCGGCTCTGCCCCCTATCCTTAGCGACGGCCTGCCTCTCCCTCGTGCCGTTGTGTTTGACCTCGATTACACGTTATGGCCGTTCTGGGTCGACACTCACGTGTACCCACCGCTGCGAGCCGCGAACCCCGAACGCAGTGCTGCCGTCGATAAGGTCGGTGAGACTTTCGCTTTCTACCCTCAGGTACCTGCTATCCTGCACGGGCTCGCGCTCGCGGGCATCAAGCTAGGCATCGCGAGTCGCACACATGCCCCAGACCTAGGAAGGGAGACGTTAAAGCTACTACAAGTCCCGCCTGCTAGCTCATTGTTGGAAGAACCAAGCATGGATGCCGTGATCAAGGCGGCGGCTGCAGGGGGAAGCAGCGGGAGCAGCGCTAGTAAGAAGGATAAGGTTCGTAAGGCGATCGACTTCTTCGATGCGGGGCTAGAGATCTACCCCAGTAGCAAGATACAACATTTTAAGGCTCTAGGAAAGAGGACGGGGATCCCGCACTCCGAGATGCTATTCTTTGATGACGAGAGTAGGAATAGGGATACGGAATCACTGGGCCTGACAATGTGGCTGGTCAGGGATGGGGTTACGTGGAACGAGATTGTTGAAGGGATTAAAGAGTGGAGAAGACGAAAGGGAGTTTGAGCATTATGCCATCTTTGAAAAGTGACTCTAGATTTTAGAGCGGCGTTGCGTTTTGACAGCCGATAGACGATCGGAACGAAAGGATAGAGCATATACTAGGAACATACTACGGTTGCAATGAAGCTTAGACCAAGGCTTAGCTTAGAGGGCGTTAGGAGTTCAGGTCGTTATATTTACTCCGTATGTTAGAAGTATGTCTATCCTATTCATACCATATCCCCAAAATACAACATAAATCATATTTCCATGAAATACGCCCATATACCCTAGTAGTGAGAGCTAAATAATTATAAAATTACCCCCGAAACGCTCGTATAACTGGCGTGATGTATAGGTGTCATATAGGTACGTTGGTGTCTATATCTTCAATTCTAAACCAAACTTCTCGGTGGGTATTCCAACATCGATCCCCAAAAAGCCATTATTACATCCCGCATTCATTTCACTCGGCCACCGACAAAGCCGCGATGCTCGCTGTCGGAACTTCGCCATTGAGCGCGGTCTTCTCAGAGGTTGGAGACACGAAGCTCTCCTCGCCTTCCGTCGTGCCATCGGTTTGTGGTACCTCATCGGAAGCAAGGGTGTCCTCAGCCGATTTGGGAGGGTACGCTTTCGTGATGGTGCAGACGCGTTCTCTTCTCTCTGCACCTCCCTTGCTTCCTACTGCGAGACATTCAACTCGCTTGCCGTCGTCAATAGTTCTCCAGTAAACCGGGCCGGCGGGGAGACTTGTGTAGCCATTTTCCCACTGGCATATTCGCTTGATCTCGTCGTCCCAAGCAGGTTCGTCAAAGAAGTCCCACTCCAGTTCCCCGCCATAATGTTTAGGAATATTCTTAATGTCCATGAAAGACGTTAGGACGGGCAGGACGTCGTGATCGGAGAGGATAAAAATCTTGGAGACTGTTACTGGGTCGAACCAGCGCTTGATCCAGCCCCACACGGTCGAGAAGAACATCGGCGCCCCGATGATGAATATTCCTATGAATCACTTAGCATGCCTTCAGTGCATTGTTATAACCAGATTCGATAACATACTGTCAAGAGTCTCGGGGTAATGGGCTGTCGCAAGCTGACTTGCCGCCTGCATATGAGCCTTTAAATTCCAGAACATGCGCAGACTGACGTGGGAAATATCGACGATGTTTGTGCTGAGGGTGATGGGAGTGTCGGGATGTGGGCGATCGGCACACTCTGATGACAATGGTTGAACAAATCTCGTCAAGTGCTCGTACAACGCGATGAGCCGGAGCAGCTTGGGAGGTGTCTTGCCATCCGTCTTCGCCTTGCTATATGTTGTCTCTGTGGACTTCTCATATTTGGCTACGGCGTGGGAGTCTAGATGTCGGATCTGGAATACGTAGATTGGGATACCTCTGGCAGGATGTCAATTCATCTTGTGCTGTCGATCATGTCGAGATTACCCGTATGAATACTAGGTATGTAATACGCACCGCTTATCACGTCGCCCGGTGAATCGAGGGTACTATATTGATAGGAACAACAACGGATCAGTGCTCTGTGCCAAGGATGTTGGCGGGGTTCCTCAATGTAACATACAAGTTTCCTGGACGCTTCGAACGAGTCGATATCGATGGTGTCGTAGAGCACATCAATCTCATTTGCGTTACGGAATTTCTCTGTCTCATCAAATTGCGCGTACGCATCTTCGGGAATCCATCTTCGCGCTCGAAGATATCGGCTAGGGATTGGCAATAAATATTAGAGTCAAAACTCAATGCGAATCTAGGGATGACGTCGGAAGAGTTTTGTTTACATACAGCAGCGTTGGATCATCGTGGGACGGCGGATTGCCCGGCTTATACAGTCCTTTCTCCTCTAGAAGAGTTTTAAATTCTACTAGAGCATGCTCTTCGTGCTCTGTAAGATGACCTAGGTGTCCACTCGGATAACCATGCTCGACGGCTCCAGACGAGGGAACTCGGTGCATGGAAGAGGATTTTTTGGTCATGGTTAGCGCTTTATACCTACGACCCAGTCGATACAAGTTTCTCCAAAGTTTTATGACAACGAAGTAATTACGAAGCAATTGAATTCGCACGTCTAACCTCACTGGACAGGTCGAGAAAAAAAACAAGCGGTAACGGAGCCTTATTGGAGAGGACGGCAACGATGGTTTACGAAATCAAGGGCTGCAAAAGAAGGAATACCATCAGACCCCTGCTCGGCTTCTTTACATAATGCTCATGAATCGAATACAATTGGGTCTTCTTGGTGGGTCCAGGATCTAGCTTGATCTTGTGAATGCAGATCCATTGATTCTCACCCAATTGCCACCCTTGAATTTTTTCTTTCCCATCCCTCTTCCGTGTCTTGCAAGAACTTCCAACGCCGTCACCATCTACATAACCCCTATGCGTCAATAGTCAGCTGGTTACTAGTGTGTTGTGCTCATTGTTCTAGAAGTTATCGGGAAAACGGAAGTTATTCGTAGTTCATGCGAAAGTCACTTCTGAGATGAGGCACGCGTGCCTAATCTTTTTATCGTTGTTTCAATCGAGTGCCGCCTTAATAAATAAAGTCATGAAATGCTAGCACGCTAGCGGGTGGCTACCTAGATACCTATCTTTGGTTTGCTATGAATTTTTCGAAATTGTCAAGGGTGAGTGGCAGTAAGGAGAGACATCGCCCATACAACATCCACCTAGTAGGTACCTTTCTAGGTACTATAGTGATTCATTCTAGGTATCCTAAAATTTCATCTAGCGATCCAGAAGTTACATACAGTGTGTGGACACGGACTATAGAAGCGGGCACAATCCATATACGGAGCACTTATTTGATGTTAGCTACCTCTTGGGCTGCTTAGGGTAGCGGTGACACCCGAAAGTGGTAATCCGATATAAGGCAACCCCGAGTATACCCCATATTCCACAGTCCCCCACACTGGAGTACAGCACGGGGGACACTGGGGTACATATTTTGAGACTATCGTCGAGAGTCTAAACTATATGTGTTATATTTGTGAGCTGATCTGATCTAGCTTCGCAACTTACCCATGGATGGACTGTGACAACAGTCTCGGAATCTTCTTCGGCACTCCCTTAACAAAGCCACCTAGCTAGCCTCGGGGGATTATACGAGGCTATCGGCGTAGGTTGGTGCGAATGAAAGTTGTCTCCTGACTGTTATCTATTACGTTCGACGTGAATTGCGGGGTGACGAAGCGCGACTGCGGCGATTTATACCTGATTCACTTTGTCCCGTATGTCCGTATGGTACGTTATGGCGGACGTGCCTCATGGAGAGCATCCGTGTTGTCTCCGCGGGATGCGGGGTCTTCTAGCCACCTGTAACCATTTGTTCCGACAGGAAGGGTTTATCTAGACGCTCGAGGTCCTGACTTTCAGGTCGTCTCATCCTCGAGCATACACCAATCCCCTACTCAGTTTATTTCTCAATTACCTACCACCTAACGACATGACAACCTTAGACGCTCTTCCATCAAGTCAACGGGTTGTTCCCGGGTCTGTGGACATTCCCATTGCGTCATGGCCAGTAACCACCAAAGATGATACCGTGGACGTCCTTGCGGTATCTTCTCAGGTCATAGACTCCTTCAACAACTCACTCGCGGCTCGAGACTACAAAGCTCTAGCAAACCTTTTCGTCGAGGAAAATAGTTACTGGCGGGATCATCTTGGTATGACATGGGATTTACGTTCAGCAAAAGGGAGAAGTAAGATTATTTCTCTCTTGGAAGAAGGTCACTACTTGAAAAGCATTGGAACCGACCGGCAATATCCGGTCAAAAATCCTGGCCCTGATCAAATCGCGTTTCGAGGTGACGGGACAGTGTATGGAATCCAGTTTTACGTGCGAACCACCTCCGAGCACGGAATTGGCCCTGGACTTGCCCGTCTCATTAAGGTCAATGACGAATGGAAAATATGGACCCTTTTCACCTCAATGCAGGAATTGAACGTTCATCCAGAGCCAGTTGGTCATTTGAGACCAGTTGGTGTCCGGCATGGCGCACAAGCCGACAGGAAAAATTGGCTCGATAGGCGGCAAGAAGAGGTCAACTTTGTGAATGGCGACCCTGAGGTCCTTGTTATTGGTGAGTTATGATCTGACTAGCATATCGTGGCGCTGGGCTTACTTTTTCTCTCAGGTTGCGGACAAGCCGGACTTTCAGTTCAGGCTAGATTGAAGATGCTTGGAATTCCCACCCTCGCCATTGACGTATGTGATAATATCGGTGACAACTGGAGGGGGCGTTACCATCAACTCGTATTACACGACGCCGTGTGGTACGATCACCTCCCTTACCTAAAATTCCCGGACTTTTGGCCCATATTTACTCCCAAGGATAAGCTAGCTGATTTCTTGAAATCCTACGCAGAGATGCTCGAACTTAACGTATGGAATAATACGAGTCTCGAGTATAGCTCATGGGATGACAAGAAAAAGCAATGGACTACAGTTCTCAAGCGGGGTAAGAAAGACGGAAGCGTCGAAGTCCGCGTGATGCACCCGAAACATATCGTTCAGTGTACTGGTCACTCCGGAAAGAAGAATTATCCGAATTTTAAAGGACAAGAAAACTTCAAGGGTGACGTTCTTTGCCATTCTTCCGAGTTTCGGGGCGCCAAGAAGGATGGCAAAGGTAAGAAAGCGGTCGTGATCGGTGCTTGCAATTCAGCAATGGACATCTCCCAAGACTTCTACGAACAGGGGTATGATGTGACTGTGGTCCAACGATCGTCAACGACAGTCATGACCAGTAAGGCTGTTTTAGACCTTTTGCTCTCGCCAGGATATTGCGAAGGTGGCCCTCCAACCGAGGAGGCAGACCTGTTGACTTGGGGTAGGCCAGGTGAGGTTTATAAAGCATACCAGGCCGATCTTAACGAGCGCCAGCAAATTCAAGATAAGGCCATCCTAGAAGGCCTGAACGCAGCAGGATTCAAGACTGACAGAGGCCCGATGAACTCTGGCCTGTGGATGAAGTATCTTCAACGTGGTGGTGGATACTATATCGATGTCGGTACCTCGCAATTGATTATCGACGGTAAGGTGAAGGTCAAACATGGCCTCGGCATAAGCGAGATCCTACCACATGGTGTGAAGCTGGAAGATGGGACAGAACTGGAAGCGGACGAGATTGTTTGCGCGACGGGCTACCAAAACATGAGGACAGCTACGGAGGTCATTTTCGGAGAGGAGATCGCGAGTAAAGTGAAGTCCAACGTATGGGGCTACAACGAGGAGGGTGAGACTAAGGTCATGTGGCGGCAAAGTGGGCATCCCGGCCTTTGGCTTCACGGAGGCAATTTAGCTATGTGTCGATACTTTTCTCGAATGGTCGCTATTCAGATAAAAGCGCAGCTGGAGGGATTGTCCAAGATATCTGATCTATAGGATCTCGTATAGTTAGTTGTATTTGTATGGTCCAAGTTGTTTCTCGGTATATCAGGTCGAGTTTGCCTTCACCCCCAAGCATCATGGTTGAACATGCAGTGGATATTCTTAAACACGCTACTGCTTGTTTCGTTTGTGTTTCTCTGGCATTTAGGGAGGTCCACTTGTCGATGTGTCTTGTAGGACTAGTTCTCGTTGAGTTAAACCAATCGGCGTGGTATTTAAATCATTTCCACGTCCCGTTCGGGAAATACCTATTCTAAGTTGCTCGGGGATTGTTGGCGATCCATTATCTTTTTCAAGTGTAGACCCCAGTTCGCCTTAACCTATCTAATTGGTGCCACATTCTTGCTTACTTAGTAGATAAATTGCATAATACGAGAATACGATTCCGTCGAGCTGACAATTACTTTTTCCACCTCAATCCGATCATGACATGAAGCTACGCGAAAAGGTGTATGACAAGAATATGATCCCAATCTTAAGCTCCGCAGATGCGGTTGCTATCTTCTCGATTTCGCTTTCAACGTCATTTCTCTGTGTGGCGTTCTTCCGCTTATGGCGCTTACGTCGAGCACCCCATGTGGTCTTTTCGGGGTTTCACGGACACAGTAAAACGGTAGAAACCACCCTAACTCGTCGCGACACCTAACTGCAACAATCATCAACTGATTATTTCGATAGCTTCTATCAATCCTGCTTGCCCTTTCGAGTTTAGGACGTCTTGTAGCATTGGACGATAGGGCGCCCGTTGGGTACAAATTGCAGATTATTTCTAGAGCCCTCGAAGTTGCCGCGGCTTCAGTACTCTGCATCTTATCATGGCTGAAACACCGTCGGAGCATTCGCCCCTCGGATACTGTCATTTTGTACCTCGTCGCATGTCTTATTCGCGATTGTTTTAAGCTGCCATCTAGCATCCAGGGGCAGAGTGATTGGCTGATGCAAGACCCGATACTGGCACAGATAGTCCTCGAAGCTTCTTTACTTGCAACTGAGAATCTTCAAAAGGATCATATCAGGAAGTCCTTGGGTGAAGATGTATCTTCGGAAGAGAAGTCTAGCATCCTTGGCCGGACGTTCTTCTGGTGGATAAATCCCATTCTATTTGAAGGATATCATAACGTCCTTTTGGGCTATAATCTACCACCGATTGACACGCATTTATCATCAAAGCCTACTCGTACCGCAATATTACATGCTTGGGAGCAAAGACGTAAGTGCTCAAGTACATGAAATTTAGCATGAATAAGCATCGATTTACAATATTCACCTACCTATATAGCAAGACCCGAGAGCGGGATGACACTTCCAGGGGCGTTACTAAAGTGTCTTCTGAAGCCATTCTTGTTTGCGATACCCCCGCGACTTTTTCTAACATTCTTCCGATATTCACAACCGATTATTATTCGGCAAGCCATAGTATTCGTCACTGTCGATAAGTTGACGAACCAAAGGTGGACAGGATTTAGTCTTGTCATGGCTGCATTCATTGTTTATGTCGGCCTAGCTGTAAGTCTCCTATTTCATTTCTCCCGCTGATGCGCCTCCATCCTAAAAGGGTCCGCTATTTAACTTATGTTTGCCTAGATTTCGACTACAGCATATCAACACAAACTCAACAAACTAAGGATCATGGTTCGAGTTGCTTTAGTAGCATTGATCCATGATAAAACTATGAATTCTTACGTTGAAAATATAAGCGAAGGTAAAGTCTTGACGCTCGCTAACACTGATGTCGACAGCATTGATACCATTGGGGAGATGCTACATGAAACTTGGGGCCAAGTACTCGAGGTCATTATTGGTATCATAATGTTGACTTGGGAGGTTGGCTGGTTCTCGCTAGTTCCCATCTTTATCATTGTTCGTGAGTTTATGTTCTAGTTTACTTGCATCACTGAAGGTCTCTCTGACATTCTTCTAGTATGTTCTCGTGTGAGCCGATATGTCGCGAAGAACATGCGGCTGAAGCAGGGTATCTGGAATGAAGCAACCCAGAATCGCATCTCCATGACAAGCTCCGTAATTAGTGCCATAAAGAATGTCAAGTTGCTTGGCTTACAGGCCGTAATGGCAGCGCATATTGAAGGGCTTCGGTTTAATGAACTCTCTAAAGCAAATGCGGTCCGATGGATTTCATTCGCTTATAACGCATCGGCAAATGCCAATGGAATGTTTACGCCAGTACTCACACTCATATTTTACGCCATATCAGCTAAAACGAATGGTAATAAGCTGGACGTTGGAACTGCCTTCACGACGATTGCTATTTTAACTATGGTAACGCACCCCGCGAATATGGTTATGACATTCGTCCCTAAAATCATCTCTTCCTGCGCCAGTTTTGAAAGAATCCAAACATTTCTCCTCGAGCCATCTCGGCAAGATTGTAGAATCGAGATATCCGACCCGAAGGCCGTCGTCGAACCTGGTAGTACTGGAAGTGACCCCGAGACTGATCTATCTCCAGCAATCAGTGTGGAAGACCTCTCAATTGGAGAGTCTCGCACTGCTCTAGAAGATATCAAGTTCAATGTGCCGCAGGGATCTACTGTTTTCATCTCAGGTGCTACGGCTGCCGGGAAGTCCATCTTAGTTCGTTCCATCCTAGGCGAGATTGAATCCCAAGGAACAGTTGCTCTGACCTCTAAACGTGTTGGCTACTGTTCCCAGATACCATGGCTTCCAAACGGAAGTATTAGGCAGATTATAACAGGCTTTCCTGATGAAGCACCTGCCGACTTCGCTTGGTATAGTAGGGTCATTGAGACTTGTTGTCTGATGAAAGATATCCACACATTCCGTGACGGAGACGAAACACTCGTTGGTAGTAGAGGGGCTAATCTATCTGGCGGTCAGCGCCAGAGACTAGTACGCATATCTTCCGCTTTGAAAAATTGTTCCTGACGCAGCTTAGGCTCTTGCGCGCGCGATATTTGCTCGAACAGACATCATCATTCTAGATGATCCTTTCAGTGCTTTAGATGGGACAACTGAGAATGAAGTCGTCAACAATCTATTTGGAAGTGACGGACTTTTTAAGAATCTCAGGACAACGGTACTCTTGATAACCAACTCTAGTAAGAATTCTAGGATAACAATGGCATATAGGGAATCATTGATTTAAGCTAATATTTCATCATAGGCAAATACTTCTACCTCGCAGACGAGATTATCATCCTAGAAATGGGACGCATCAAAGAACGAGGCAAATGGAACGACCTTTCATTACGGGACCCCGAAATATTAAAACTCATCACAAGCAAAAATAGCGGGAATAGGAAATTAGTCTCTGGAGAATCCGACTTATTACCACAACAGCAAAGGTCATCTGACGACGTCGCGGCCGATTCGAAGCGGAAAACAGGCGACACGACGCTGTATAGTAAGACTTCAAAGTGGCCCGTGTGAGTAATAGGATCTAACTAGGTATATACAGGCTATTATATCAAGACTGCCGGGTTAGGTAATTTCGCACTCATGGTGGCTTGTACTGTGATATACTCTTTCTTCATCACATTCCCTCAATATTGGGTCAAAATGTGGACCAGCTCAAGATCGAGAGACGAATGGTTCTTCATTGGAGGATATATCGCGATAAATCTCATCGCCTACGTCGCAACAAATGGTATTGCTTGGTTCGTTTATCCCATTTCATAAGCAAGTCCATGAGATAAGCATCATTGATGTACCTAGGAAATAAGAAGACTAATATTGTGAATAGGACGATTCATCTTCGGATGGCTCCTCAGTCAGGCCTCATATTACATCAGAAACTTCTACATACTATCGCCTGGTAATATCCCTCACTCTGATCCAAAGGTTAAGATGCTGATTGAATTGAAGCGCGCCTCTCCTTTACTTCTCCTTGACGGACAATGGGTCAATCCTGAATCGGTAAGTACCTATTCTAGCCAGCTTGCTGATATCAGGACTCATAAGATCCAGATTCTCCCAAGATCTCCAACTTGTAGATAAACAGCTAGTAGCCGATTTGTCTTCAACGCTCATTCGTGAGTTGACCTAACTTTCCCAAAAAGCGATAAGAAAAAATCGCTAAACCCTGTCATAGAAGCCTGTAAACTTCTAGTCCAGGTCATTCTGCTGTTTTTTTCGCAAAAGCTGTTGACGTTTACTCTGCCTATATGTCTCGTACTCGTCTATGCGGTTCAGAAGGTATACCTTAGAACTTCACGCCAATTGCGCCTCTTGGAACTCGAGTCTAGATCCACAGTTTTCATTGACTTGTTGGAAATGGTTGACGGGTTAGTTACCATACGTGCATTTGAAAGTGAATCGAAAGTGATATCAGAGCATCTACGCCGCCTCGACGAATCGCAGAAACCATTTTATCTGCTTTTATGTCTCCAAAGCTGGCTTAAAATCATCCTTGATCTACTCGTAGCGGTAATCGCTATCGGAGTTATCGCTCTCGCAGTAATTCTTAGGAATACCACGTCGGGTGGCTCGGTAGGTATGGCACTCAATATCATGCTAATTGCTAACACAACTTTGCTTCGACTCATCCAAACGTGGACAAATCTGGAGATATCTCTCGGTGCCATTGCCAGAATAAAGGGCCTGGAAGACGGGGTGTCCCCTGAGGATCAGCCATCTGAAACAATCGTACCCCCCGAAACCTGGCCATCCTCTGGAGCAATCGAATTTCGAAGTGTTACAGCAGCATACAATGAGGAAGATACGGTTCTTGAAGATGTTTCATTACGAGTTGATCCGGGCCAGAAGGTAATCATCTGTGGCCGAACTGGGAGGTAAGTCACCGCCAATGAATAATTCGGGGGATCAGGTGCTAACTTTCTTTTACAGCGGCAAGAGTTCTATGCTACTCACTCTTCACCGGTTGCTAGATATGAAATCAGGCTCAATTACGGTTGATGGCGTAAACATCAGCTTCGTACCTCGTTCAGTGATCCGCAAACGTTGTTTTGTTACCGTGCCTCAGGAACCCCTCTTGTTCAACCACAAGTCTCTTCGATTTAACGTTGACCCAACTGGGACGCTATCAAATGATACTATCATAGAAGAACTGTCAAAAGTATACCTATGGCAACACTTCGGCTCTACTATAAACCAGGAGAACCTAGGTAACGCCAATACGACCACTCATCCGATTTTGGATCGGGAGCTCACATCGCTTCCCCCTCTCTCAGTTGGACAAAGACAGCTTTTAGCCCTCGCACGAGCATTGTTGCAAGTGTACGTAATAAGCACCTCGGGTGCGAAACCTATCGTGCTGCTAGACGAAGCAACCTCGTCTCTTGATTCATCAACTGAGAAGGCAATACTTGATATTATCAATCAAGAGCTCACGAAAAGGGGGCATACAGTAATTATGGTCGCTCACAGGGTGGGTGCGGCCATATCACATCTGAGGCAGGGGGTTGATGCCGTGGTTTGGATGAAGGATGGCCAAATTGAGAGGATAGGTGATGTAAGCGACGTTATGAACATAGCCGAGCAGACTACTACCCTCGAAGAGGAATTTGTGAGTGGGTCATAAGCGTGTTATCAACTGGTAAACCAGGGTTCTGTTCGATGAGAAGATCTCAGTA
Source organism: Annulohypoxylon nitens (assembly GCA_022496965.1). Taxonomy (NCBI): domain Eukaryota; kingdom Fungi; phylum Ascomycota; class Sordariomycetes; order Xylariales; family Hypoxylaceae; genus Annulohypoxylon; species Annulohypoxylon nitens. The sequence continues at coordinate 1,797,574 of MU386624.1, forward strand.
CACTATTCTATTTGCATCATACCTACTACTACTTAGGTGCCTAGGTACTGACTTAGTAGTACTGAGTAACGCAACTTTTAAAACGGCTATCCAGAAGTACCTCTTGACACCAACTTGACAAGTAGTGGTCGTCGGAACCAAATCACGAATGCCTTCTGATCGAACCAATTCCCGCTCCCGGGCATCAACATAAGATCGAACCTCCATAAAAGCCGGGCTATGACCATACGTAGTTCTAGGTTCGCTAGATTTATCCCAATACAGTTCATAGGTCCAAAACCAAAATGCTGCACAACACCCAGGTTGTCATTTGCGTATCGTGGATCTGTTCCTAACCATCTCTCTGGAATGAATTCGGTTGCGTCCTTAAAATGCGACTCGTCGTGGTACGCAGCAAACGGCGTGAAACCAACTGACGACCCACCCGGGATGAAACGTCCGAGGATCGTGCACCCCTTGACTGGCACACGACGGGGAAGGAAATTAGGGGTTGGCGGGTAGATCCGCATTGCCTCATCGATGACAGCGAGTAGATACTTACTACTAGATAGCGCGCAGGAATTTATTTCCTCCTCGAACTTGAAGCTGGTGCGAATCTCTTGCTTTAAATTGTCCATGACAATAGGATGCTCAAGTAAGAGAAAAACACAGCCCGACAGGGCCGATGCTACAGTCTCGCTTCCCGCTAGCAATATCTGGGCGGATGTAGGATATATCTCGCCATTCTCAAGTAGAGAAGGCTCACCCTCCTTTCCCTTCTGAAGAATGAGTGTCGTAAAGTCGGGACGACTTGTTACTGTTCGCAACCTCCTGTTTACCATGCCCTTGATGGAGTTAGCTTGGTCCCGCTGCCTTTGCGCCACTTGCCTTGGCATTAGATATCCAAGCACCGAAAAGAGTAAAGGTGCCAATCTCTGAATGGCTATGGCATACGTGAGGATCTCGAAACGTGCGAGCAGCTCTGATACCAAGGGGTGGTAGCGCGACTTCTTGACGCATTCGAACACGTCGTGTCCAAACATCAAGTCGCCGATTATGTCAAAGGTGATGTAGTTAAACCAAGACGATAAATCAATCGGTCTCCCAACCCCTGCGCTGTCGCTAAAGCGCGAGATAGCGCAGTCGATATAGCGTGTTATCAAGGGCTCTTGTTCGCGCAACGCCCTCTCGGAAAATGCGGGTGCAAGTTGTCGGCGTTGACGGGCATGGTGTTCACCGTCTGCACTGAATAATCCAAGCGCCCCGTAGAAATCAAGATCCGGTTCTTTAGGGAGGTTACGCTCTACTGTTATATTCTAATTTAGTGGCTAGAGTGGATAGGGACATATGGTCCCACTTTAACTAGAAAAGGGGTAATAGGGGCAAACTTACGGTGAGCTCCAAGTGTAGCATGCCGTCCGTATATAGCATTCCATGATTCTGAGTTGGTGTAAGATATGTCATTTGGCGCGATTCTGACAACATATCCATATTGATGGTGAAGTTTGGCAAGTATGAAAGGCTCTCGCCCCGTCACTTGGTGCCAACGTAGAGGCAATCCAGATGCTCCGTAAAGAAAAGGTCCAGGGACAGATGCCAGAGGATGAAAAAACCCATTATAAATCCAGCGGGATGCAACTAGTCCGATTACCTTTATGATGATAAGCCTGTTTGATCAAAGATGAGGATTGGGGGTCCGATTTTGATGCGATACATACAAGTAATAGCGTTATTATGGCAATTTTTGACGAAGTAACGTCGCAAGGGATGACATACCCTGAAGTAGTATGTTTGATGGGCATACTGATATCAAACTCTGCTCTGTCTTCATATAACTCGAGGGCGTAGAATAGAGGTATTTAGGACGCGGTACGTCTAAAAGGAATAGAAGATAGAGGTTGAAGATGCTATTCAACATTTCTAAGTCCATTTAACACTAGGTATCTTTATCGGTTCTAGACGCTCTTTAAATGTGGATGTCAGAATTTTTAAACTCGTTTACCTATGAGTCACTAATTACGTGCGGTCGGCCTGCGTGTAACATAAAATAATATAGTAGTTCTGCAGTTAGAATTATATTATCACTATCACCAAGCATTTGGTCCTAGTCATTCAATTGTAAGACATTTCGATGCAGGGTGTAGACCACTTAGGCATAATTCCTAGATTATAGTTACTTTGTGGCTGTGTGGCCATATAGGGTACACTATTGTTGGTCTTCTGTAATTTACGTCATTCGTCGTAGGTTGCTCAAATTTTTTCTTTTCATTTACAATTGTGGACAACTGCTGATGACTTCTTGAATGGCGATGCCGACTCATTGGGTACTCGTACGAAGCGGATAGCGACTCGGGAAATTTAAGTATTAACGTTGGTGTAGAAAAAGCCAACGTGAGATTACTTTCATCCAGTGAAAATTCCAATCACGAAAGTTACCCGGAGTTATTAGATGCAATATGGATAGTCCGGCTTGTATACTATTTCGTATAAGGAACTCCTCTGTGGGTTACCTAAGTTGAAGTCCTACGGTCTTCGGATCACAGAGAATGCGTGTTAAATATAAGTATAACGACAGGCATTTCATGCCCGAGAAGTACATTATTTACAACGCAGTAAACTTCTAATGTTTACTGACCTAGTACCTAAGTCCTAGGTGGATACACGGGAGATATCTCCCTGATATACCTCCTAAAGTATATACAGCTATATAATTATAAGACCTTACATTTTATACATTTCGCTTGAAAGTCTAAGTCGACAGGCTCGGCACGTGTCGCAAAGCTCTTGAGATTATTTGCGACGTTTGATTCGCATCGTTGTATGTGCAGACTGACCAGTTATCGATCCGCGTTTCTCCCCAGGCATTTTTGACCGCTCGATCAGGGGTGCATTCCTCCCAGACAATTCCAAAGTCGAATGTCAAGCCTCTAGTAAGGACTCCAGTGCCCTTTCCTGTCTTGTCACTTGTCGTTGCGCTAAGTGTGAATTGAAGTTTTGTTTTGACGTCTCCTGTCCCTTCACCACCATCCATGCATGTCGACCACTCCAGATGAGAACTGTTGCCACTAGTCTCGAAGTCATCGTCAAAGTTGCCCTCGCCGCCAATAGAGGTTTGGGCAGTGTTATCTATCTATACTATCATCAATAACTATTGGCATAGCAGATACATATAAAAGTTGAAGAACTAAATGAGAATGAATTATCGGGTAATCTCACCATTGTTGACATAGACACGTTCCAAATATCGGGTGGCGCTCGTCCTGGATTTACTTTTCGATTCTCATATCTGAAGACTGAATTGGCTGTCAACTGATAGAGTTGGACACCGTCGGTCGCATTTAGGTGTCCCCTGTAGGTCACATCCTGGATGGCAAAACGGTATTTGTACCACCAAGAAGTGTACTCTACAGTGAACTGGCAGAGGGAAACCTCATCTGTCCTTCCATGCCCTTCTGCACCGAGGTACATATTTGGAAGTTCAAGCCTGAGTGTATTTGGTAGAAAAGTAACATTCATGTTTTGACCCGGAGAGCACTGCACGGGGGTATCGGACACTATTCCCAAGATAACTGGCGTTTGTGGAGGTGGCGGATCCCCTTCCGCAACAGCAGACATCGCGAGGGAAACCCCGGCGATCAAGGTGGCAATTTTCATGATGTTGATGCGCCTCGAATTGGAATTAGGCTTACGAATTGTTTCGAGCCAGATGATTGAATAAAGAGACTCTGGGAGAAACAGAAATTGCTTAAATAAACTTCAAAGAAGGAAAAGGAATTAAATGTTTGCTAACGGTTATTATAATCTAGTCTAGAAAAACTGTCGTCTTCTATCTTCCAAAATTAATTTTCGTTGGGAAGATCTCATGTTCCAAGGTTGCATTTTAGTTACAATCGTCCCCTGAACATGCAAATTTTAGGGTCTCTAACCTTCTAGAACCGGTTAATTGGTACCAGTCGTACCGGGAAAAATAGATTATCAACTGCAACCTTCTTCGCTAATGATAAGATCTCGAAGATCGATGCTTAACTGCACATCAATTACCGAAAATGTTGGGAGATTCATGTTGCTCTCTCCTTTAGGAACCGATCGTTATACGGGACCGACAGAATCAGATATCGCGAACTCGAAGCTTAGAGGTGTGTGCTCTAGTAGAGATTCCTGCGACAAAGACAACTCAACCTTTTTTTACTACGTCATATTTTTCTGGAACTACAAACCGAACGCTTAAATAGGTACCTACTAATGCGGATGGAGAAATGATTTCTAGGGGTTAGGGTTAAGATAGAAGGTTAGGGTTATGATCGGAGAGCTTAGGGTTGTCAATTCAACGCAGCGAAATGTCTGTTCTGTCACCTTTTGCAAGGCTTATGAATTCAAGGCTATAAAACATTGACAGGATCAAGTAGGTATATATGAAATACGACTAGACCTGTGTGAATGCCGACTTTGATACGCGATTTTGAACAGACCGGCAACCTCGGTCCTGCCACGGTAATTTTAAGGATACCTACCTAGATAGGTAATGATTGAAGTTGCTCTGTCCAGCGCAAGAATTGAATAACGGCAACGCAATCACCTTGGCTTGTGTGTTTGACACTACGGTGCCGCGATAATTGGACATGAGAGTGGTATGCATGTTACACGAGAATACTGAGAGGTAACACAGTATCAGACGATGCGTTACAAGCTCTTCCAGGTTTCTTATGTGGAGAAACGTGTTATTCACCTTATACAATCACCCTTTCTAATTTCAATTTATAGCAATTACGTCGTTTTCTGTTGTGTATTTTTAGTGGGGATACTCTCATTTGTAGTTTACAGAACGCGCGTATATCCAGGCACGACGACCGAAAATGGGTAATTTATAGGGTACCTAGGTAGGTACCTAGGTAGTAATCATTGCTCTTTTTGTTCTTGAGGTTAAACAGTTAGGAAAGTTTATGTCTACTAATGGAAAAGAAAAACCTCCAGTATCCCAATTCATCTATTCATAATAGTATTCTGAGTCACTTAATAGCCCTAGTAAAGTTCCAAGAAGGAAATATCTACTACCCGAGGACATGGATTGTGGGGTGGTTGCGGAGAGCTGCATGACACAATCTCCAGATCCCCGGATTGGATCTCGGTACTAAGTGGGGTTACATTGAAAAAGGTCATTGTTCACATTGTCTTGCTAGTATGATCACTAATAAACTCCGTGATATAGATATTCCTAGAGACAAAGGATGTTTTAAGCCCCATTGGAGTATTCTTGTGGGAACCGGCAATGTTCTTACTGGATGTATCGGAATGGATCTAGTGGATGACCGAGAACCCGAAGCCATGAGTGCGATGTTGGTGCTTATGGCTGGGTGAATGCGGAAATATGGCCGAGCTGATAGTAGTAAAGGGAGTGGTTCGCGAGAAAAAATGTAAGATGGTACCCTAATACTTTTATTAACTAATCCGTGTGCGTGTCTGTATTCGAAAATTTGTATTGGGTTTCGGGTCCGTTAGAATGTTTCAACGTCATAGAATCCTATTTGGGCTAAAGAGTTGGAGGTGTGATCAAAGAAATCTGGGGTAATGCAAGGGGACGTGAAAGAAAGCCGCTCCGTACAAGCCGCATCAGGTTTGTAGAACAAAAGAATACCAGATGACTTCGTAAGCAAGAATGTCAGCCCCAACGTCAAAAGCCACGCTGTGTATCAATGGGGCCGAGCTGGAACTCAACAGCTTACCCTCGGCCCCGGACCGGGTAGGTGGATCACCTTGTACTCCCAACGCCTCCAATGGCCTTGAGATTTGTGTATAGAAACATGATTATAAGCCGCTTATACGAAGGTGCAAGTCATTAGCTGACCAAGATATGTACCTACTCAGGTTTGTACAAGCTCGCACGAAGCCCCCCTAAGCTCCGATCGCTCGAAACCGATGTGACTTACTGGGTAACATATAACTTTGGGAAGCTGCTGTTGAATCTAATCAAATATTAAACATCCTTCCGGTATTTTAACACCTTAGCTACTTGCAATTTATCCGAATCATCCAAATGGAGATCTTTACGGCACCAACCATTTGGACATTGCTAAGCTTTTTGGCGTGTTTTGCCTATAGTGTCCCATCTGCTAAGCAAGCTCGTCAATCTGCAGAATGTTCCAAGGATTATTTTAGTGGAATTGTTCCTTCTGGCATCTTGATTGAGCGGGTAGACAAGGTCACTTCTGGGACTTTTTCGGAAAGCGGGAATATAGGATACCCATCTTTTGCAGGTGGCCTTCCAACGTTGTGTGCTGTCATAGTTCATAATGAAACAGCAAACTACCGCTTTGGGATGTTCCTCCCAGACACTTGGAACTCCAGATTTCTCGCTATAGGAAGCTATTCATTTCTCGGTGGGATAAATTGGCTCGATATGGGACCTGGAGCACAATACGGCATGGCAAGTCTCTCGACCGATACTGGGCACAGTAGTGGCCAGGGAGACCTTACGTGGCCGGTCACCCAAGAGCTCAAAGTCAACTGGGCATACCAAGCGTTAGAAGGGTCTATTATCCTAGGGAAAAAGCTCATCGAATCCTATTACGATAAGTCTATAGCATATTCGTACTTCAGCGGTTGTTCAACGGGAGGAAGACAGGGTCTCAAACAAATACAGGTATATTTTAAAGGAATCCTATCACATCTTAATCTTAATTTCATAACAGAGAGATCCAGATATGTTCGACGGGGCCTTGATTGGAGCACCGGCATGGGATACGAAGAATCTAATGCCTTGGATTTCCAAACTCGCAACCTGGAACCTCCCTGAAAACGCGGCAGGGAGCATCAACGATGCAAATCTTTTCTCCAGACTCCAAGAAGAGGTTCTGAGACAATGCGACTCATTGGACGGCGTAAAAGATAATATTGTCAGCTCTCTATCGGCATGCCGCCAGCATTTTGACATCTCTAAAATTCGCTGTGATGTGACGACGAATAAGACGTCATGTTGGACCCAAGCTCAGATAGACACGGCACAGAAGATGTACGCCGACTATACCATACAAGATGGCGACCTCGTGTACAACGGGATGGACTATAGTTCCGAGGCCGGTTGGGGAACCTACCTCTTGCCAGCTGATGTAAACGACCCTAACAACGTTAGAAGGAACTTTGACGCTGAATATGAGCGGACATTCATGGGATATGGCTCTGGTTGGCAAATCACTTCATACAATGATAGTGTCGTTGACGATGCGAGAGCGCGCGACAAAAACATCCAGTGTAGTGCTGATCAATACGACCTTGGCAAGTTTAGAACAAAGGGGAAACTAGGTATGTATAATCCACAATTATCCTTTTCTGAACCTTGAGATCGTGTTGGAATATGACGAACTTAAATGGGCTGACTCGCAACTATTTTTAGTCATGTATGGTGGCCTTGCAGATTCTGTCGTGCCCGTCCAGCACACGACCTTATATTACAATAGGACCGTGCAAGCAATGGGAAATGTTGACGACTTCTTCCGCTACTTTCAAATTCCCGGTATGGACCACTGTTGGGGAACTCCTAATAATGTCAAGGCTCCGTGGATGATAGGTGGTGCTGGTCAAGCTGCCCAAAGGCCACCCTACAATGCTGGATACTCAGTTCCTTTAGGAAACAACGACAGTCACCATGACGCACTCCTAGCTTTAATGGATTGGGTTGAAAAAGGAAATGCAGTATCTCACATAATTGCGTCTGAGTTCAACTTCACAGATGCCACATTGCAAAATATTGTGATGTACCGGCAAAGACCTATTTGTCCGTATCCTCAAACGGCTACGTGGGACGGAAAGGGGGCCCAAGATGATGCTTCGAGTTGGCAATGTAAATAGAATTTTAACAATCACTATTATATGATATTTTGGCGCAGACGAAAATTATAATTAATAGGGATAGGGATAATGAAGCCAGGGTTAGGGTTAGGGGTATAATTTTGTGTAACGCTTGGGTTAGGGTAGGCAATCAAAAGGTTAGGGTTAGGGTTCAATCGGTTTAGGGTTAGTGAATAATGGAATCGAAGTGAAACTTTGCTCGAGATAATTGTATCCCAAAATTTCCCAAACTATTTTATATTAACATAGTGATAAGTTCTATGCTTAAAGCATATATCCTAAAAATTACCAACATGCAACTTATTTAAGAATAGCTGGAACCCTAACCCTAACCCTTACCCTCAAGATTCTTGACGCGTTTTCCAGGCATGCTCTGCCCACTTGAATCTAAACTCCAAATCCTTAAGATTTCTTGAGTACGGAGGTACCTACTAGGGACTTATATCTCACCCTCAAGTGCAGACAACGATACTAAACGCCATGACTATAATTATTGATTAAATCACCTTAGGTATATATCGTAGAGATGATACACAAATATCAACTCACTTAAAGGTTTGAATGCGCAGCATCATTTTTAATTCGTAATATACTCTGCTGAGTCATCGATGCAACCAACCTTCCGTCCACGTCCCATAGTCTACCTTCTGAATAAGTACGCCCACCTCCACCTCTGGATGTTTTCCTTTCTTTCAAATGCCAACTATCCATCTTCACATCGGGCATGAATAGCCGGAGTGCGAAATCAAGGGTCGAACAAGCCACTACGTCATCAAACCAAAGATGATTATGCGTCAACGGGACGAAGGACAGGCCGCCGTCCATCAAAAAGGCCAGTGCCACGAAATTCTCTGTCGGCGATTGGAGTGTCTCTTTCACACTTTGCCATTCTGCGGAAGTTTTCGAGGTGATAGGGAGCTTTTCCTGCGTTGTGATTACTTCTTTTGCTGCACCTGAGAGGTTCTGAGCGGCTTCTCCGTTTAGACACGACCTCGTCTCAAATAAATCAAGGTGCGGGCCCAATGAGCGCATGAATGCAGTGACCTGTGCGAGCGTGACATCGCCACAGACTCTCAGCTTCTCTACGTGTTCTGCAGCAGAGGGGCAATCTTCCGGTCTAGGCCAGGTGGCGGTAGGTGGCGCAGAGTACTCCAGGGCTGAGGGTTCCTGTGCTTGAAAATCGGCGATCAACTCAAGACAGACTCGAAATTTCCCGTCTTTCTGTTTTTGCTTAACCTGCACACGCCGTGTTGCGAACGTTCTCGTGTTTCTTGTGCCTTCTACGTTACAATGTAGTTTCTCCTCGGTTGACGCAGGTCCATGAAAGTGGCCAAGGATGGAATACGGCGAGAAGGTCGGTGGTACAGTCGAGTAAGCTGCACTGACGGCTACCGCTATTATACATCCCCCATATGCAATCGGCATAGAATTGCCCATTCTAATTGGGTATGTTTTGGAGAGAAACTTTCGTGGCTGCGTTTGGACTACACCGACCTGCTCCGCTAGTGTCGACCCCATTCCTGAGGTTGCGATGGGGGAATACTGCATTGTACAGTCGAAACAAAATGGATTAGGCTTTATACACGTCGGTAAGTTCAGATTTATAACGGTTACCTGAGTAGTTGGACGATATTTTATGGGGTCAACCTCAGCTTCTCTTGAACAGAGCATGTGAACAGTGTCTTTACAGTTAATACACTGTACGGTCAATGATTGTTTAGATAGGTACCTAGGTAGGTAGCTACTCCATTCAGATACTATACTACTGTCGACATTTGTTGAACCGTAGTAATCGTCTCTTAGGCGTGTTTATTGGTGTGAGACACCATATCCTTTCATTGCATGTTCCTGAATCAGGATTCTTACACTACTAGGTATTATATAATATGAGTCAAAGTGTTATAAATCCAGTTATCAAAGATGCGGAGTGTAAGACCTACCATAGTGCTGTATACATGAGCCTGCTATATTGTACCGAAAATCAAGCATCCCGAGTTTCCAATTCTGAAAGATTTGTCCAGGGCTAAATGGTCATTAGGTACCTAATTAGACTTACATAATCCAAAGGTGACATGACATAAGCACAAAGCTTTTACGTCATCAAGATTATGTAATTACCCCTGAGAACCCTCACTATCATACCATCCACTCAATGCTATTCAGTATCCACCAAGCATTGAAGAGGATAGTTTTGGAGGTAGTTCACTCGCAAATTCTTAGATGCGTGCTTCATTGGGTACCAAGAAAACCCCAGCGGCACTTAGGGCGAGGGCGTTCGTATTATACCGATCCGGATACAGTTTGACCATCTCTGAAATAATTTCCCTCGCATCCTTTGGCTCCTCCTCTAATATCTTCCCAAAATCCTCTATGTACTTTTTAGTTGATGCAAGGTGCCAGACTCCATCTATCTCTTCCGCCTGACGATGACCGGGAACGACGTAGGCTGGTTTCAATAATTCAATCTTCTCAATTGTTCGGATCCATTCGTCACGCTTCTTCTTTGTATTTGCCTCAAATAACATCTGGTGAACTTGCCCGTAGACGACGTCACCGCAGACGGCTAATTTGAGATCCAGCACCCAAAGAAAAGTGGAGTCGTGGGTATCTGAATGACCACATTCAACCGCTTGAAAGACCCAACATCTCTGGAGTATGAATCGCAGACCGGATTCGTTAGAGAGAGACTGTGCTAATTGGAACGGCTTGTAAATTTGACCTAGGAATCGATATTCCCATGTTTCGCTAAAGTAGGGATCTTCAACTTGTTGTTCCATGTGCCTTAGTGTTGCTTTGGTTGCCACGGGAATGGCCTCCGGAAAACGTTTCAAAAGGACAGGTATTCCAAAAAAGTGATCGCCATGACCATGAGTAATGTAGATATAGGACAACTTGCGATGAGGAGAAATGCTCTCGATCTATCTGATGAGGTCTTCGGTTTGCTCGACTGTAATTAGAGTGTCTACAAGTACAGCTTCTTGTGCGGAATAGATCAAAGTACACGAAATCGGGGACCATGCCCCTGTCACATTAAGTGGTGGCGGCCTAATGGCAGAAATAGGAGGGGCAACATAAACAGCGGAGCGTAACGCAGCCATTATTTCGTTCAATGATCATTGAATGATGTAATAGAAGTCAAAATGTCTATGCGTTGTGATTCTTGAATCTTAACCTAGATAAAATGGCAGTACAAGGATCGTGGTCACCAAGAATAAGTTATGTGCAACTCGGCGTATGTTTATTCGATATAGTAGACCTCGGAGCGCCATTGTTCTCGAGTGATCACTAATCTTCAATGCACAACTACAACGCGTCAACCGGATCATTTCAAATAACCAAGTGCGGGGCATCGTTTCTAGAAACTTAGAATAGTATACCTGTGGTTCAAAATATCCGACCAAGGGATCTCGACAAATCTTTTCGGGGATAGGCGATAACGTGTCAGACAATTGATCATCTAAGCACCTTACAAGTTGCTTTATGTATCCCGTAAACGGGTTTTCAATACGGTGACATACGATCTTGCCTTATTGTTGGCAAAGATATGCATGCTTGCTATCAGCTCATAGATCTCATTACGCAAGACACTACACCGGTGAAATCAATATCACGTACAGCAAATAACACCGAGGCTCACACGTCCTACTAGGTAGAAAGAAACCTCGGCATTGATTATTAAACAGCTGTGGGAGTTTCATGATGTTTCTTACTAGTACAAGATGATATATAAATGCAAGGAATAACGCCTAGTTTGCAGGCTCGTGAGTAGTCTGTCACTATCCATCAAGCCTCCTTCTCAAAACACTGCCCAAATTCATTGTCTCTTCAGTTCGAGATATATTGACTCATAACCATGCCTAAGTGGGTTTTTCATCATACCAAGGGTGCATTCACCCGTGAGGATAAAGAGAGACTTGCAAAGGGGATGTCCAACATATATACAACATTCGGATTGCCCGCTTTCTTTGCCCATGTACATTTCTTCGAGTTGTCTGCGGAAGACATTTGGTCCGGAGGCGAACCTTCCAAGTCGTTCACCACTATCTCCATTTATCACGCTGCGGCAAACATCCGAGATATGTCAGAGGGGGAGGCGTTCCTCAAAGCGCTAGACAATGTTGTACGACCAGTCCTCAAACCCAAGGGAATTAAATGGGAATCGAACGTTTACGAGACCCCGCGCGACTGGTGGAGGTTACAAGGAATGGTTCCTCCAGACTTCAACACCGATATGCTTAAAAAGTGGGTGAAAGCCAATACTTTCACTGAAGAAGACGAGGAACAGATCTTACGCCAGCAAGGTTATTTCGTATGTAAACGGCCATGGATTGACTCGATAGGGACACCGTTAACCAAGCAACAGGACGAATCCCGCTGGCAGCTACCAAGGTTCTGATCAAATGAAACATACATATGCACAAAACAGATTCACAACTAATATTAACCCAAGGAAAGCACTACGACGGCATCAAATATAGTAGGGACTAGTTGGTGTTAAAGTAGGAGCCGCTTGGATGTAACGAAGATGTTAGACTGAATGTACCTAACCACAAAGTGCAGTAAATTAGGGCCACCTTCTTTTGGTAACACAATAATTGATAACTTATTCGTATAGAATGTTATAGAATATCGTTGTTTGTATGTAGACGAACATTTGTGTTTCGTCAAGGGAGTGACCTCAAACCCTAACCCTAACCCATTGGACCCTAACCCTAACCCCAGCCCTAGCCCTATCCCTGAGATGGGGTACATGCAGGAAAAGTGTGTACCGCACTAGAGGAGGTACACATCAGTGTAATTCTTAGAAAAACAGTTCTAGATATTGTTTCTAAAAATACAACATCGTCTTAACCCTTGTTTTTTCTCCCTGTCGCCATATTCCAAACCCGGAGCTAGGTACTTGTCTCGTAGTTACTTATAAAAGGGGAAATTCTTGCGCTCGATCATGAGTATGAGTTAGCGGACGGAGGTATAAATCTAGTAAATGTTGATCTCAACGCTACATGTTCATCCCATCCTAGAAGAGACCGAGTTACTAGATAAAAGGTACCTCCGATACAACAGCGCAAAGGCAACACATCGACATCTCCAAACAAGTGGGGGCACCTCGGGTACCGTTTCTAAAGGATAAGTGATCATAAATTAATAGAAGTTATTATAACGTCAATGAGGCTCAACCAATCCCCACAACAGACTGAATCTAGAGCGGGGCAACCGAGGTTCATCGAAAAGGGGAAAGCATTCCTACCAGATAGCATTCGGGAATTTACCATTAACGTATAACACGCGTCTGGTATTCCAATACGTACCAATCATATTATTCGGATACCTACGAAGGTTAAGAGTGTTACTGATCAGTGCCTAACTACTTACAATGTGATTTATAATATCTAGCTAGATATAAGATACCGTGATGCATACTTGATACCCAGGAGGTTCGCTCAACTATAATCAGTTCGTCACTCTGTCACTACCTATTCGAACTATCCAACAGCAGTATAATTACTTACCATGTCAACTTCAAACACTCCTGCAATAACTTATCAGGTCCTCATCACCTCTGAGGATGACAAAGTCAATGCGAAGAAACGCCGTACTCTTTATCTAAGGCCTTTCTTCCTCTTTTGGCTAGGTTCGTTCGTTTTTGAGGTCACCATCTTCATCATCAGCATATTTGCGTTCTCGGGATTTGGGGACATGTTTCCAAGATTCATGTGGACGATCTTTTTTTGTCCTCTGGGAATGGGAGGAGCGATGGGCGGTCTTATCAATGCATTTCTCGTCGACAGGCTGTATGGCGCTAGAGCAGTCCAATTCTGCGCCATTCTCAGCGTGCTAGTGCTCGGGAGTTGCAATATTCTCTGTTACAACCTAGACCTTGTTTTCGGCTGGTTCGGAGCTGCTGATCACTTCTGGTGGTGGCATTGGCGTTACCTCCTAATTTACTTCGTTGGTTATGGTAATGGGAAACTCTTGTTTACAGGTGAAGGACAGGAGAATCTTGCGCAGTGGGGGGTCTGAGTACGTCTGACTTCCTGTTGAGGTCAAGTCTTGTGAAGAAGTGAAAAGAAGATAATGACCTATGGAAACAGCTGGCGGTTTTCAAGAAGGTATTTTCAGTATCGCGTACTTTAGTAAGGTATCGGCTCAGTTATAAAGGAAGGAGAGACAGTGACGATATCCGTCCACCGCATTTGATACACAGTTATCTAGGTAGGTAGCTAAGAATATTCGTATGGCCTTACAGAAGTTAAGCCATCGGACAGGAAGGAACCTCGATGTTTGCAAATATTACTTATTAATAAAACCTGCAGGTGACAATCAGGATCGAGTTTTTGTGAGTTTTAGAAGGCTATGGCCTGTGCTTTAGTGTGCTACCCCTCCTAACCCTAGCTGAGGTTTTGTGCTAGCGCGTAAAATAGGTACTGTATCTTTCTAGCTGGACCCTTTAGCTGATTACCTAAGTGCAGATTAGTAGGTATATTATATAAGCGGCATCGGTACACGGACCACTTCCGTTCTCATCATTTCCCCACCGAGTTCCGAGGTTCGTTGAAGAAGGTACCCGCCAGGTACCTGCCTACCTGGTATTCTCCACGCCAATCCCCCAGAGTAAGATCTCACCCTCATAAAATAAAAACAAATTACATGTCAATTCATCACATCTCTCTTAAGATGAACCTAGGATCGATCAAATTTTATTTCTGTGCACTGCCAACATGACCTCGCCAAGTCCTACCGGATATCAGCGACTCACATTTCAGGAGATAATGAGCCTAGCTCCTCTGCAAGATGAGGTAGTGGATGGCAAGATCACAAAACGGTACATGAGCCAACGGAAACCATGGTGTCCAGTAGAAGATGTACCGATTGCGAGCGAAAAGGCCGATCCCGAACAAGATCTCATTCGCAATTCCAAACAGACCCAACCGCTAAAGGCAGCATATGGTGCAGCATATGGTGGACATGTTTATAGCCAAGCAGGAATGGCTGTATCTAGAGCTCTTGCAGAGATACAAGCTTCTCAAGCAAGCTCTCCAAAAGTACTCGGCATTCATGTAAGCCATTTCTATTTAGTTTGCAGTATGTCACTTACCATCATAACGAATCAAAGTTAAGTTCAAACTGTTCAATAAATGAATATAACACGAAGACTGAAGGAGGACTTGGCGCCGGTCATGCCCTATCTCTATTCGTGGATCATCCAAATACCAATAGCCTCAACCTACCCACCTACCTTGCTAGTTGCTTGCAAGCTTTGCTGACAGATATAGACCATCCATGGCTACTTTTCCGAGGTTGGATTGATTGATAGGCCCTTCATATTCAGCGTGACTCCTATCGCGACAAATGCATCTTTTCCAAATCTTCTAGTTACAGTGCGGCAGCCTCTATCACCAAGCACAAACGCCATCGGGGATCATTATCCACTCGCAGACGCCACCCTTCCTCTCGGTCCCGTCTGCTTCAACGCCATTGTGTCATTCAGACCACCCGGGATCTCGCAATATATTGCCCAGGAACCGCCTGTTCAAATGCGATTTATGGATATCCTTAATTCTCGACCACCATCTGATTGGGATCCTGCCCCACATGTTGATATCGCCAAAAGGCTAGCTGAATTTCCAATGAAAAATCCAGGCTCCTTCCCAGCCGTTGACATGAAAAAGGTTGATCTCACGTCATTTAATGAAGGCAAATCCCTGTGCGATCGCCGAGAGCTGCTATTGTACCGGCTTCTTGCGCCACTGCCTGCGGATCACCCAGATTCGCATATTCTCACTCACGCCTACGAGGCGGACAGGAATGGCCTATTGATGGTAGGAAACCATGTGGGGTTTGGGTATGATTTCGCCCGAGCGGCCAGTCTAAGCTATTCCTTCGTTGTGCACGTTAATCCTGAATATGCGGTCATGTCTTACGGCGAGAACGAGTGGTGGGTTCAAGAAGCTTTTTTTCCCAGGATTGAGGCAGGTAGGGCTATCATTATGAGCAAGATTTGGAGTCCGAAAGGTATTCACGTAGCCACGGAATACCAAGATGGTGTGATACGACGGAACTGGAAGCCTGAGGAGAGGCAAGGGAAATTATGAGACGTATCACCTTTAATACGTTGAGGTCTAGCACCTCCAGCGGACTAGGTACTATCCAATAAGAATATTAGATCTCCAAGACTAACCTGTGTGGTACCCAGACGAGTACAATTATATTACAAGTAAAGCGAGACTACGTCGCCAGCTACCTGCAGGCTACAGTCCATATCGGCTTCAAGGTGATGATTAATACGAAACATTTGCTTGTTATATCGAAAGAACTAGACAAGTCATCCCGGTCTTATATTTCCCTGCCTAAGCTTCGTGATCCAAGCCTGCATTTTGTTGAAGACCGGTAGCCAACCCTCATCTTACCCCTACCCTCAATTATCCTCTAAGATTCATATATCGAATAGTTTCATCCCATGCATATTGGAAATATTCATAGGTCCCTAGATAGGTATTCGAACCTAAACAACTTTACTGCTCTCTTCAGAACTTGGCTCTGCCGGTATATCCTTTACAATCTCGAATGGATCCTTAATTACGGCCTTTTCAACCTCGTCGCAAGCGTCATAACCAAAGAGCCAAGGTTGAAATTCGGGACAAAGTATGCGAATTGGAAATGGGTTCTGCTTGTTTTCTTCCTCTAGTTGCGATAAAAATATTTCGTCTCGTTCTTGTTGCTTCGGGCCATCAACAATCTGGAAAATATCACGCTAAGTTCTGTCAGTAACCGCAAATAATATATCTTATAAATACGGCGACATTCGGCAGCTTACCTGTATGAAAGTTTCTTTCACAATGGCATCTCCACGGGACTTCCGAAGCTTCTCGTACATTTCCAAAGCCTTCACAATCTGCTCTTTCTTCTGGACGTGCCCTAGCAAGCGACCAAGCACGACGCCGTCTTCGATAGCAGAGTTAGCTCCCTGGCCGAGATATGGTAGCATGGGGTGGCAAGAATCGCCGCTGAGACATGGTATTAGCGAAACCAATGAATATTCGAACGCGCAAAAGCGGCCTCTTAACTCACATGAACGCAAAGTTTCCCTCTGAAGAGGGATAAACCCATTTTCGCATTTCCCTACCTAAAAAAAATCCATGTTAGAGCCTAAACTTTTCCAATAACTACATGAAATGGAATTAAGAGACTTACGATGCATAAGTTTCCACTTCTTAGCAGAATCGGCGAGAGCGATGAACTTGGTCAAAATCGGGTCCCAGCCCGTAAAAAGAGCTCTCATCTCCTCAACGGAGCCTGCCTGTTTACTCACCCCTGCAGGGAGATCATCAGGGACCAATAATACGATATTGAATTCAGTTGCTCCCCGGAGTGAATACCCAACAGCATGCGAATGAGGCCCTAGCCATATATCAAGCGTCGGCTTGCTTAACCAATCCTTCAGCTCCGGATCTTGTATTTGATCCAGTGTCAATACCAGGCGATATGCTACATCGCCCGTGGGTCGAGGGACCCCTTCAAAGTCCTTAGGGAGAAACTGAGCGCGGCACAGAGACCATAGACCATCAGCCGCGATAACGAGGTCCCCTTTCGCATTCAAGCCAGTGTGGCTCGTGATTTCCCCCGTTTCGAAGTTAACCTTACTTATTCTCATCCCAAACTTGAATTCCACGCCGAGTTCCTTCGCACGTGTGTAAAGAGCAGTTTGGAAATCGACACGATGCAATTCGATGAAAGGAACACCATATCGCGTGCGCATTTTTTTATCGAAGTCTTTCTCCCGAACTAATAGCTCCCCTGAATAACGCCAAACCGAGACTGCAGTGGGTTCGGTAGCTGAAGTCCATAAGTCAGCCGGAAGGCCCCATCGCTGCAGTATTCGTGAGGCATTTGGACTGATATTTATCCCAGCTCCGATCTATAAGGGTTACATGTAAGTATTACACCGTCCTCGTTTCTTCCAAATTATATGAATCAGTCAAATTACCTCGTGGAGTCCCTCGGCTGTTTCAAAGACGACGACATGATGGCCAGACAGAGCCGATTCTATAGCAACTGCCAATCCACTTATCCCAGCTCCTACGACAAGGATTTCCAGGCGTGTCGATGGCTGGAATTTCTCCCCCTATTTATCATTAGCTAACTTAAACAATTACCATA
The DNA here is from genome assembly GCA_022496965.1 of Annulohypoxylon nitens. Taxonomy (NCBI): domain Eukaryota; kingdom Fungi; phylum Ascomycota; class Sordariomycetes; order Xylariales; family Hypoxylaceae; genus Annulohypoxylon; species Annulohypoxylon nitens. The sequence goes on from MU386624.1 coordinate 1,815,553, forward strand.
GTCTAAGGCGAGGACGACATACCATTTTTAATAAATACGATGCTCCAATCTCTATATCGTACCTACTATTAGGGATTGTCTACCTAAGTAGCAATTATCTGACCTGACCCAGACTTCAATAGGTCCTTCCCCAATAAGAAGAACCTAATCGCACCATACAACGACAGGAAAACGAAAGGATGATAGGCAAATATCTATAGTTTTACAACTTGACTTCATTCTCGGATGTGTCGGGTAATATACAGACTGGACTCCCCCGCTTCACCGGGTAATTCTTATGTAATATCAAGATGCTGACCTGTGCCACAGCGGCACGCAAAGGAGTGCCCAAATACATAACTTCTTTTTCTCGGTGTTGTCAAAAGTCCCAATAAAAGATACGCTTATATCGTGAGATAATAGGAGTATCCATCGGAGAGTAATGGGGGAAGTGCTTGTTTGCGTCCTCGAGATTTTCGGAAGTCAACAACACCATCTGCCCAGTGCTTACAGTATTTCCGACACGCCGCGGTTGCTCAATCGATCAACGGTCAACCACTGACAAGTCTGGCCATGCGCCCTCTTTATTGATCGCTTCATAAAGGGAATCAGAAGAGTGAAAGCCCCACTAGATATTCCTCGATCAAATATCATCCAACTTCACCCTGAGATCCTTCCATGTCCATTGCGGTTTCTTCATGCTGCTTCTCACTAATGCCCATATTAACGACCGTGTTGCCCCACAATACCACGCCACCGGATGCATGGACGCGGAAACAGAAGTCTCCATACTCTCGTAGAGACTCGGAATGATCGGGACTTCCTCGATGATCTTTTGAGCCTTCAAATCTGTCAGATCTCAGCTGCAGTTGGAAAATTGGCCCACATAGATAGATTCCAAATATCTGTCTATCGTTAGTCCTTAAACTCCGTGATGAGGGGATGTGGATTCATCAACGGCACATACCTAGTCTGAGCTGCATCGACAACTGCCTGAATCGGTGATTTCGTGGAGGTCGGGATTCTCGCGGTAGGGTGAATTTCGAGCGCATCTTTCATATGTTTGATCGAGTTAACATCGAGATAACCTTCATATCCACTATATGTAAGCAATCACTCGCCACTTTCGCTGGCGATACAGGGAAAACTTTCAGGGATTTGATCTTCACTTCATACAAATAACAATGGATATCATAAATATCTAGGGTATGTCATTATTCAATAGAGCTTTTTGGAGATACGGGCCTTGATATACTTAGATCCTAAGCCTTTAGTAGAAAATGACTCATATCATCCATTATCGTAGCAGATATGTGCTAATTTCTTTCGGTTGTCACGGAGCAACGAATTATGAGAGTAAGCCGTATTAAAGACTTGTTAAAACTTCAAAGTACCGACAACTTAATGATTGTTTACCTCATATAACAACTTCCCACACTCTGATATATGATTACATCTGGTCAAATTCCAGAGTCATCGTAAAGTTATTCCCATATTCTGTTATACAGTGTACGCTATCATAACAACATATATCAAAGCATTTCACAATGCTATTACGTTTAAGATCGATAAGTTGTGAATGAAATGTCAACTCCCCTAGCAATCAGAGTTCCGGTAGCTACAGAAGATAAAATCAAGATTAGATCAACGCGCCCATCGAGATGGAAGCGATATCACTTTTATGTACTGGACGCCTAGTTTCAAGGTTGGTATACAAATCGAGGTATGTCATAACTTTATGGTAGTATAACTAAGGTCAATCATTCCAAGATGCTTGAATGGGTAGGTACCTGCCTAGGTACTCAGCAACTGTGCTTAATGTAATGGTTCGCACCACATGCCTAATTCGTATACCATGCATATTAACTAGGGACATTCCGCTTACCCCTATTCGTCTTGGCCCCTGCCATTGCGGCATTACAGATGTAATACTACATCACCTGCCTCAAAGTAGACCTGGCAAATTCAATCTCCTAAGAATTAAGCTTATATTATCGCCGTAGCACATCCGAGTAGGATCTGTGCCGCCGTCTCGCATATCTTGTAGTCATCCAGCTTATCTGTATACTTCCTGAACCAAGCAAATTGCATACCTAGGTATTCGATTATATGCTGGACCCGTTTATAGTATTACTCGTTTCTTGAATCACTTGCATTTCACCCTGATATCCATTTAGTTTCATTGCATGCTTACTATACTATCACAGGACCAACTGAATCCTTCCAAGGTCGATGACGATGTTAGCAGCAGCAGTATAGTACTTATTGCAGTTTAAGTATAACAGCTTTCACAACACCACCAATCATTCCAGCATAGTGACAGAGCCAGTGAGTTTCATTAGCATATAAGTTTATAATGCAGACCACTGACGGTTTCTATTAATCAGCTTACATGCGTATGTTGACGTCGGTGTAACAAAAGTAAGAAACATCCTTGGAGATCATGCTTCTTGCTAGACGAGGGGGGACGGTTGCGACGGATTAAGGTTCCGCTCGCATTCCTTCTATCAGCCAGCACTTTGTCGTGACGAGGATTTGTAGCCGGATTGAATTTGATTTGATCGTCGGTAAATCCAACGCAAGGGTATCATTGGATAAGTTACCTACATATGAACTGCAAAACATTCATCAACCCACTTGAACCGTAGGACTTTGCTCGGACACCGAGATCGATGAAAGGGTATAACACATGAATCTCCTCATCCACAAGAATTCTCTCAGACTACATGACCCCTCCAGCATGTGAATATGTTGGCATACAGAACCCTCATTGGTCCTTTGTGAAGCAGATTCTCGGTACATATGATCTTCGTAGTATGGGGAGACCTAGTCTCGGGAGCTTCCGATCGATCCTAGCGAATCTTAGCCGGATCCATACCTCTCGGAGTTATGGTAAGACACAGCGCAATCCGTCATGCATTTTCAACCCCTGAATAGGGCACAATGTGGCCTTATTCTAACGTCGAGCTGCAGTATGACCTCTGCGTTTTCTATAAGCATCTAATTGGTTCATCTCGAGGTTTTTTGTTCCTCTCTAGGTAGTTTCATATTGTCTTCTAGAATCATGCGAAGCAAATCGTATCCTTTCAAGGCTACCTAGGTACTATCACAGTACAAAGAAGGACATAGAAAGTCGGCATGTCCTAGATAACTGGGTCCTATCTATCCTACCACTTTTACTAGTTTGTTGGGAGTCCAAAGATAAACCCTTGTTTCATCTCGACGCTTGTTATCGAACGCCACAATGTATGAAAGACATTCTTTTTTGGCTAACGACATTCGGTTTGGGGCTTTTGCTAGGAAGATTGAAGCCCTTTGGCAAAAATCTCACATGGTTTCTTTCTTTTACACGAGGCTCTAATGTTTCTTGGGACAGGAGAGGACCACGTAGTCGGGTCATCAAAGACTGCCAAGCTCGAACTATCAATGTCTGAGAGGTGAGACCTCATTAGCCTGTATAGACTACGACGTCCCTACGTCTCCCTACATCTGTGCTTGCGGATAGCAGTAAGCATGCATACCTGGATGGGACCGCAGGAGAGCCTCATATTGGTAGTTATACCGCTAGTTATCTACTCAGATAGATTTACATGCAATCATTCTTAGCGACTACGACCTACATATGTATCTAGACAATTTAGACGATAGTCCACCACCTTCCCTTCTTAGGTAATTATAACCCGGTCGATCCAACCTTCTTCCTGCCAACTTAAACCTACTACTCCGATTTAGCGTTTACAAGATGTTGTGTGACTAAGATCTTGAACCAGGTTATCCACGAATGTACGACGTGGCATGCGGAGCAACTCTGCATCAAATACAAGCATTACATCGGCCTAGACTCAGACGAGGACCTTGGAAGCATAATCGAGGGATCACTTGACTGGTTCTCCTTTCCAATGAATCGGCATTACTTTAGTTCTAGTGACAACGAGGCGCGAATGTACTTGAAATGTAGAATATCGACTGATTACGCGCAATCTCACGTCAATATCTACGCTCTTGTTGCCGTGGCGATCTGCAAAGATTGCAGATAAGTGGAGTTGACGTCGTAATTCTAAGCTTCCTCTGTCAAAGATCGGAATCTAGGCCCTTGTCTCGCAAAGATAGGGGAGTCAAGGAAGGTTTGTGTTTAGATCTCGCCTTCTCCGGTATGCATAAGGAAATGGGCACATGAGAGGGACGGCGCTGTAACTACCCGTCCAGCTAGGGTCAATCTAGGGTCAATGACTCCTTTCAGGCGATTTTGTTGACTAAAGTACCGAAAGTTTAGGATAGGAAGGAAGCAATGACCTCAAAGGCTGAAACCCTTGCTCGAGAAAAGTAGTGCGAGATAGCTATGAATTCACCTTTGTTTACAGCCACGTTCTTTTTGTCGACAATCTATATATATCTAACAAGCCTATCTGACCTTAACGACTCATTCACTCTATCGACACTAGCAACTTACGCAGCATCTCCCGGCATCTTCTCTGGAATCTCTAACTACGTTCGCAATGGGTAACCAAAGCATTCATCTTGCCAAGGTGTGCGAGGCATGGGACCATCTGCAGAAACGCATTGATGCGGGCAGCTATGTCTTAAACGGCCAAGACCTCCATATCTCGGACGTGATAGCTACGGCTCTGTATGTCGCAACTTGCAAGACCAACTAGACATGTTTATATGCTGATAAGACATTAGCCACGGATGCATTCCACACATCACCGATGACCCCGAGGTTCTCAAGAGCATCCAGGATAGTGTGGATGTTCTATACCACTACCTCACGAACGGGTGGTATGTCTATGGTATGTGGGCTTGATCTTTGTTGTCAACGAGGGCAATAACTAATTAATTATCAGGAGTCAACACGGGATTTGGAGGAAGCGCAGACACGCGGACCGATCAAGTTGTAGCTTTGCAATCATCTTTGATGCAACTAACTCAGTCCGGCATCCTCTCTCGCCATGCTGATGGATCAAAGCCAAACCTCTCCATGCCCGCAGAATGGGTCAAGGCGGCCATAGTTGTGAGGTGCAACAGTAACTTACGAGGTCACTCTGCCGTTTCTCTCCCAACTCTGAAGTCTATCACGAACTTGCTTGAGCATGACTTAACTCCCGTCGTGCCATTACGCGGTTCTGTTTCGAGCTCTGGCGATTTGATGCCGCTGTCATATGTGGCTGGAAGCATAGAAGGAAACCCGGACATTCTAATTGAAAAGAATGGCAAGGTCCTTCCAGCACCCCAGGCGTTGGCAGAAGCAGGGCTAAAGCCGATAAAGCTTGGTCCGAAGGAGGGCCTTGGTTTGATCAACGGGACATCGTCATCGGTGGCACTGGCTTCTATCGTGATCACCGAATCCCATCGTCTAGCTCTTCTCACACAGGCACTCACCGGCATGGCCGTAGAGGCGCTCCACGGAAGCAGAGAGAGCTTCAACCCATTCATTGCCAAAATACGACCCCACCCAGGCCAGATTGAGGTCGCTCGAAATCTTTGGTATTTCCTCAGCGATTCGGCTATGGCACGAGACGTGCTTGAACCAAAGAACCCCCGCTCCGAAGACTTGGTCCAGGATCGTTACTCCATACGAAGTGCTCCGCAATGGATTGGTCCACAGCTTGAGGACCTGCTTCTTGCAGACCAGCAGATCAGCATTGAACTCAACTCTACCTGCGACAACCCTCTTGTCGAGGTCGAGAAGGAAGACATTCATTATGGTGCCAACTTCCAGGCAGCGAGTATCACGTCGTCTATGGAGAAAGTACGATTGTCGCTACAGATGTTCGGCAAGATGCTCTTCTCGCAGCTTACCGAAATGGTCGACCCGGGTCTCAGCGGAGGTCTACCAGCGAACCTTGCTGCCGATGATCCCAGCCTCTCATTCACGTTCAAGGGAGTCGAGATCACCATGGCTTCTTACATGGCGGAGTTATCCTACTACGCTAGCCCAATGAGCCCGTTTATCCAGCCCGCCGAGATGCACAACCAATCTGTCAACTCGATGGCGTTGGCGTCGGCTCGGATGAGCGCGCAAGCGACAGAGATTCTGACCATGATGACCGCAGCCCACCTATACGCCAGTTGCCAGGGCGTAGATCTCAGAGCGCTGCACATGCACTTCGTAGAAAAGGCTAAGGAGACCATCTCATCAGTCACAGCACAGTGCTTTGCTGGAAGTCTAGAATCTGGCGAGCTGAAAGCTTTCCAGAAGGCTCTCGTATCTCACGTATACCCGTCTTGGAGATCGTCAGGCAAAAAGGACCTCGCTGATCGCTGCGAATCTCTCGTGAGCGCAGCGGTGCCCACTGTTGTCAACCACACAAAGGGTAGCGTCGAAGACGTCACACAATGGAAAGAACAGACCACTGAGGCAATTAAGGACTTGTGGAAAAAGACTTTTGAAGAATTCCGCGCCGAACCCTTCACTCCCAAGCTGCTGGGTAAGTCTTCAAAGGCTTTGTACCACCATGTCCGCGAAGAGCTTGGCGTGCCGTTCCACCAGGGTTTTGTTGAGCACCCCACACATAAGGTTCACACCTTCAACGGCCGACCCAAGAAGACCATCGGCGGTTGGATCTCTATCATTCACGATGCGATCAAGGGAGGCTCTTTGTACGGCCCACTAATAAAGTTGGCTTCGGAAGGATTGGTGAACGAGACTAACGGCTACACCAACGGCCACACAAAGAAGTATACCGTCGGACACGCGAACGGGCAGAACGGACACACGAACGGGTACACGAACGGCGCAAATGGAAAAATATAAATGACTAACGTGGGCACCTTGCATTTGTTGTGTCGCGAAACAATTCCGTCGCACACGCTATTACACGCTACCTCGGTTTGGGAGCTTGGTGGAGGCATCAAAATGGTGTTGGTACGCTAAAGAAATAGAAAGAAGAGGACAGAACAGAGAGAAATTAGAAATTGCTTGACCTGGCTCGGGATTTTGCTTCTATACGATGTATCATCATCTATATAGCGTCTTTCCTTTCATTAGGTGCTTGTCAGTTCATATATTACTGCCAGGTGCTTCTGTAAGTTAGCGTTTAGACAATCATTACACTGTCAGAACTACCAAAAACATTGCCTCCTTCCTTCCATTTGAGGGTGACTCGTGATATTGGATGAACTTTAATAATAATGCCTCGTGATACTCGCGGTTTGCTGACATTAGGGCGATCGTTTCTCGATCCGTTAGCTTAATCGAACTTAATCGCGCTTCCTCGATCGCTCCTGTTGCTTCCAAGTTGTTGTTGTTGTTGTTGTTGTTGTTGTTGTTGTTGTTCCCGAGTAATAGTAGAAGCGCACACGTGCAGTGTTGATCAGGGTCTTCAAGGTTTCTTGGTCGAAGCTTATTAATCACTCATTTGGGAATCGCGGTTAAGCACGGAAATGATTCCCTGCGATACCCCTGACCCTTGCAGCGCCCAGACTAACCAAGACATCCAGGACTGGGGATCCATGACCCCGGACTTGCCAGACTGCCACTGGTGCTGCCAGAATATAAAAAACCTTGGACGCAGCACGGGCCATGGTAACATTTTCAACTTTGTGGCTCGTCTTCGATCTCTATCGATGAAACCAATGCGAAACCACGGGAATTCTGCCAAAAAGACGACAGGGTCCTGAATTCCTGTTGAGCGATTTCGAATTTCTATTTATGAATTGCGGAGTATCCGGAGGCGTTGCGAAGAGAGTGTTCCGTGAGATGGAGGCGTCATAATCGAACCATTCGGCTCATAGAGTAGTAGTGTTACTATTGTGTGTCCCGAAGACGTCAGGGCTTAAGGGTCTCGTGCTGTTTTTTTTTATGCGGCTCGCGGCTTATAAGGTTTACTTTAAACCTGTCGACCTATTAACGTCGGGGCAGTTAAAGTTATACGAGGAACGATTAAAAATTTATGTAAAAATTTAATAAAAATTTTACAGTTTTTTAAAAATAATATTAATTAATTAAAATTTATAATATAATTATTAAAATAATTATATTTATATTATAAAAAATATAAATTATATAAATTTATAATATATATAATTATAAATTATTATTATAAAAAAATTACGAAAAATTTTTATTTTAAAATAAATTATTAAAAATTTAAATATTTAATAAATTTTAATTTTATTATATTTAAAAATATAAAAATAATATTATTATTTTATTATATATTTAATATTTTATAAAACCGTTATAATATTTAATAATAAAATATAATTTTCGTAATATATTTTTATATAATTTTATTAATAATTTTATTAAAATTGTTTTTTAAATTTTATAAATAACGGTTATAAATTTTTAAATAAAAATATAATTATATAATTTATAAATATTTTAATAATAAATTATTTTTAAATATTATACGTTATATAATTATAAATTATAATAATTAAAATAATATGTTTTTTAATAAATTATCGTTATAATGATATTTTATTTTATTTTTATATAATATATAAATTTTTTTTATTAATAAAATTATTTTAAAATATTTAACCGTAATAATAATATTATAATTTAAAAAAATAATATAATATTTTTTAAAAAACTCGTTTTATTAATATATATTTTATTAAATTAAAATTAATTTTATTATTTTTAAAATATAAAATATTATTATTTAAATATAAATTTTAATTTTATACGTTTTTATTAATTAATAAAATTAATTTAATAAAATTAATATATTTTTTAAAAATTTATTTCGGTTAAAACGTTTAATATAATTTATTTTCTATATATTTTAAAAACGATATTTATAATATATAATAACGAAAAAATAATATATTAATGTATTACGAGAAAACTTTAATTTATAAAACCGTATTCACGATTATATATCGTTTATATTATAAAAATTAAAATTTAAATAATATTAATATTATATATTATATTTAATATATAATAAAATTTAATATTTATATAATATATTTATATATAAATTAACCGTTAAAATATAATATTTGATAATAATAATATTAATTTAAATTTAAATTATATATTTTATAATAAATTTAATATTTAACGATATATATTTTGAATAATAACGAAAAAAATAAAAAAAACGAAAAAAACGTAAATAAATTTATTAAAATAATAAAATTAATAATAGAATTTAAAAATTAAAATATATTAAAGAATTTTAAAAATATAATTAGAAATTTTTTTTTTAATATTAATAAAATTAAAAAATTACGAAAAATTACGAAAAAAAATAACGGCGATTTATAAACGACAACGAAATTAAAAAGAAAATCGGGTTATTATTATAATTTAATAAAATCTCGTTTTTAACATTAAAATAATTAAATTTAACATCATATTAAAAGCAATTTTCGAATAAACCTGGTGTTTTTAGATTTTTAAAAATATATAAAAAAAGTCCCCGTATGTTTAAAAACATATAAAAACACTTATATATTTTTAAAAATATATAAATATAATAAATATAATAAATAAAATTTATCGAATTATATTAAAATATGAAAACTATGAAAATCCATTTTTAATAATATATTATTTTATAAAAATAATACAATAAAATAATATAAAAAAATAATATTCTTTTTATATTTAACGATTTATTTTTTAATTATTAATTTAATTTTTTAAAAGATTTTTAAAAATTAAATTTCGAAAAAAAAAATATTAATAAATCTTTGTAACGAATATTTATAAATATTTTAATTTAATTAAATTATTATCATTTTTAAATTAAAAAAACTATAATATATTTTATTTTTATTAGATAATTAGTTAAAATAATAAAAAAATTATTATATTTTAATAATTTTTAATTAATATTTAATTAATTAAAAAAAATTAAAATTTATTTATAAATAATTTAAAATATACCTTTTAAAATTAAACGTTAAAAAAGAATAATAAAATATAATAAAATTAATTTTGAAAATTTAAAATTTTATTATAATAATAACATTAAATTAAAAATATATATAATAAAATAAAAAATATTAATAATAATAAAAAAGATTTCAAAAAAAAAGAAAGAAAAAATTTCAAAAAA